>CM019150.1:117513919-117533403 GCA_009733165.1 Naja naja | reverse complement strand
TGCCTTCCTCCTGCAGCTGGCTGCCAGGGAAGGTAAGCCAGGGCTGAGCCATTGTTGTCACTGGGCTTCCTGCCAGCCCACATTGCCCTTGTCAGGAATGCCTGCAGCCACCATGTGTTTTTTTGGTGCGGCCACACTGAAAAAAGGATGTGGTGTCTGAAGGCTTCTTGCAGTGAAAATTACTGACCTTTGGCTTTGCTTGCTCCGCTTCTCCAACGTGCTGCCACGGCCGCGTTCTATGCGCTGGCCACACCAGTCCACCCCACTGAGCCTGCTGCACTGGAGGGACTTGTCCAAGCAAGTCCGAGCAGAGCAGTGCAGCAGTGGGGTGAGCCTGCATGGCCAGCACCTAGAACGCGGTGGCGGTGGCATAAGAAGCAGAGCAAGCAAAGCCAGAGGTCAATAATTTTCACTGCAAGAAGCCTTCAGATGCCGCATCTTTTTGCCACTTCTTTGCTGGCAGGAACTGAGCTGGGAGCAGCGGCTGGAGGATTCTCCTGCCAGCAAAGAGGTGGCAATTAGAGTCTACTTGGCGGGGGTGCGGGGACATGGCAAGACTTGGAAGGCAGCTCCTGCGCCCTGCCTTCCCTTTTTTGTCCCTCCATCTGCATCTAAGTACCTTAAAGGGACAGGCTAGGACGGCTGACTTCTGAGCAGCAGTGGAGCAAAGTGAAGGGAGGCAGAAAAGTTCACCCAAATCTTTTCCTCCTTCTCGAGCATACACAGAGCTGAGGATTGCTGGAGGGACTCACCCATGCGCCTTCTCCTTGCAGAAAGTCCCAGCCTCACATGTGCACATGTGAGGTCCCGGGACCTTCTGCTAGGAGATGGTGCATGCCAGTTTGGTTCCAGCTGGCAAAGAAGAAGCAGCTGGGACTCACAGCCCTGTTCTTCGCACTGGGGTACACCTCATTGCCTGCTGTGCCAGAGAGGAGGTATGGGCTGGAGGGGAGACCAGTGGCTCTCAGCCCTGGCTTGCCTTCCCTGATGCTATGCTGCCCAGGCTATGCAGGCCCAGACAGCATAGCATCATGCTCCCTGGTCACCCCGTCATCCCCACTCCTAGCAGGCAAGGCCCAGCAGCTACAGAGAATCCAGGCAGGACCTAAGCAGCCCTGGCTCACCTTCCTCTTGACTACCAGCAAGCCAGGTAAGTGGGGGGGAGCTTGCTAGGCCGCGAGTGCCGCATGGAGCCGTGGTGCTGGTGGCTAAGCAAGTCAGGCAAGTTGGGGGGAAGCTTGCTAGGCCACAAGTGCTGCATGGAGCCGCGGTGCTGGTGGCTAAGCAAGTTAGGAAAGTGGCTGGGGGAAGCTTGCTAGGACATGAGCACTGAAGGTGGTGGTGGCATGGTGGTGGCGGCCTAGGCCAGTCCAGGGGGCTTGCAGACCCTCACTCACCTAGGGAAATCGGCTGGCTGGCTGGCTGCTGCTGCTGCTGCTGGAAGTGATGGCGGCAGGCAGGAAAATGTGGGAAGCGATGTAGCGCACATGCGCTATAAGGAGTGACTGGGCAGGGCAGGCAGGGGGAGAATTTTGTCAGTGATTGTCACGCATGTGCACGATGTTGCTGACTGGGCAGGGAACGGAGGAGTGGGAGGAGAAGGGTGGGGCCAGCCAGGGGCCATTTACCAGTTCTCTGAACTACTGGGAATCATAACAATCAGTTCCACTGAACCAGTGCGAATTGGTAAAATCCCACCCCTGGTTGCAGCATCCCATAATCATGTGGTTATAATTTGCAATGTGCCCTGCTGGCTTTCCACAAGCAAAATCAATGGGGAAGCCAGCAGGGAAAGTCACAAGTTGTTCAGGTAAATCTCCCCATCTGTATACCCTCCCCCAACTTGTCTACACCTGTGTTGTACCTCCCTGACTACTTATGCACCCCTGGGAACAGCTCCCTCAACAGTCACTACAAGTCCTGCTGCATTCACCCTGTGCCTCCTTAACCGTCACATATCTTTCTCCATATGGCAGCAGACACTAACCTTCCTGCTCTGAAACTGAGAGTCACTCAGGTAAATTTTCATTATATACCTTATTCTGTTGCTGGAAGGGTCTTCATACATTCTCCAAAAGTGAAATTCCCAAGTTGTAGGGGGTATATGGGAGTCTAATGGGGTATAAATTATCTCAGAGTGGCAGGCTAATTTCAGAGTCTGAAATTAAATCTCTCATTGGTCAACTCAGGACTGGGAAGGCCGCACTTCATTTCTGCTGAACTATTAAAGAACAATATGGAGTAATGGATACCAGTTCTGGTGGCGCTATTCACCTATATTGACCCCACCAGCCATGTACCAGATGATTTGGGCTTAGCAATTGTCCTAATTTTTAAAAAGGGAAAGAGAGGTGTCCCTGCTAATTACAGACCAATTAGTTTGCTAAATATAATCAGCAAACTCCATGCCAAACACCTCTAAGATAAATTAAAGGAGTGGCTGGATCTTGAGAACTTGATCACTGAAGAGCATAGGGACCATAGATCAGTGCTTAGTTCTCCACCATTTGATTGAAATATATATATATGTAGGTCTTGGTGTATTCGGGTCTTGTCCCGTGTAAGGTTGAGAATACCTTGGCAAGCGTTTAATGAGAAATCTCATCCGTCATCTTCAGGCTGGTGTCTATATATTTGTTTCAGATTTTCCGGTAAAGGTATGTAGTCTTGGTGTATTCGGGTTTGTCCCGTGTAAGATTGAGAATACCTTGGCAATGTTTCGAAATCTCATCCGTCATCTTCAGGCTGGTGTCTTCAGCTTCATTCTTCTGGGAGAAGTGCATGATCGTGGCTGTTTCCCTTTTTAAACTCCAGAGTTGGCTGTGTTGTTACTTCATGATTGGTTGATGGAGTTGATGTATGCAGATTGGATGGCTTTTTCCTGAGACCCTGTGTGGCTGAGGTGCTGGCTGTGTGTCTCTCAGCCTTTTGTGTTGTAACGACCTGGGTAATGGGCTGTGTGATGACCTTCTGAGTTCTATTGTAGTGACAATAGAAATCCAAACTTATCTCCAATACTGAACACTTCAACAAGAGAATAATTAGGGAAGCCATCGAAATAGAGAAACACCCCATAACATGAATAAGCGGGATGATACTTCCGCCTACCAGACATCTGGAAACTAGCCCTAATCAACAAACAAGTCCCAGCCATGAAAACCAACACCGGACCCAAAATAATACATGATGCCACCACCAATCTCCTTCACCAGACTCAAACCCAAGCCCACAGATGAAAGGCAACCACCATCCAGAAACCAGACCATGGCTGCAACACCAGCTGCTACACCCCCTCCGACCCGCAAAATAAGCAAACTGACACACGCTATAAACACATAGCCAGACCTCAAACTCGGAGCCAAACCAAGGCCCAGAATGTCACATCACAGCCTCCCACCCAGGACACTACATCACAGAACTCAGGAGATTACAACACAAAACATCAGGAGGTTGCAACACAGACAATGACCCAGGAGATTACAGCACCACACCCAGGACGTCACAACAATAGAACTCAGAAGGTCATCACACAGCCCATTACCCAGGTCATTACAACACAAAAGGCTGAGAGACACACAGCCAGCACCTCAGCCACACAGGGTCTCAGGAAAAAGCCATCCAATCTGCATACATCAACTCCACAAACCAATCAAGAAGTAACAACACAGCCAACTCTAGAGTTTAAAAGGGAAAAACAACCACGATCACACATTTCTCCCAGAAGAACGAAGCTGAAGACACCAGCCTGAAGATGACGGATGAGATTTCGTCGAAACGTTGCCAAGGTATTCTCAATCTTACGGACAGACCAATACACCAAGACCTACATACCTTTACCCGTGAAAATCTACGAAAACAAATATATATATATATATATATATATATATATATATATATATATATATATATATAATCTGTATCATTATACGCTGCCTTTCAACTTTTATATAAATGACATGATAAAATAAACCAAATTACCATCCCCCCAAAATAGGTGACCGAAGTATCACCCTTCTGCTCTATGCAGATAATGCTGTGATCCTCTCTAGGTTACCCATAAGCCTTAAAAGAGCCTTGAGAGCCCTCATCCAGTATTGTAATTTTAATAAACTGGACCCAAGTTACCAGAAAACCAAGATTATGGCTTTTACAAAAAGGCCAAAACTGTGCTCATGGCATCTTAATGGTCATAATATAGAGCAAGTAACCACCTTTAAATATCTAGGGGTGATCATCCATGCCTTTGGGTCAAGAAAAGCATATGGTGAATATGTGTCTGCTTCTGGCCAAAGATCAGTGAATGCCATTCTCAATTTTTTCTGCACAAAGGGAGGATACTATGTCCCTGCCACAGTTACGTTCTTTCTGGCCAAGTCACTAGCATAGCTTCTTTACGGGACCTTGCTTGGACCCTCAGCTTCGTGTTTCACACCACTGGAAAGAGTTCAATCCAAATTCGTTAGAGCAATTCTCCAGATTCTGCATTGTATCTCAAATGCATCTCTGCACCTGGAGACAGGACTGATAAAAGTCAAAGCAAGAATCTGAATAACTTCTTTAAATTTTTGGCTAAAGCTTAATTTCTTTCCGCTCAAGATGGACTACTATCAAGCAAAGCAAACCTTGCAAGAAAGGGAAGAGGACATCAAGAGGCAAGCAGACTTAGGGAAAACTCCACTGTTTCTGGCTCCAGACTCTATTAGATACGTTGTTACTCCTGCCAGTTATCTTAGCCAGTTGGAGACAGTGACCCACTGGAAAGCATTTTCACTCACATAGTGCCATGTGCTTCCGTCGGCCATCCTGTACGGCAAGTATAAAAATATACCATTGATTGAAAGACTCTGCTCCTGTGACTCAGGAGAGGTGGAGACTGTTGGACACATAGTTCTTTGATGCTCTTTCTATAGAGATATTCAAAAAATATCCTCCCAATAATCGATAGGTATCCCAGCTGTTCCAACACTACTTATCTCCAGTGGCTACTTAAGGATGAACAGACTGTGATTACAGTGCAGGTGGCTAGATTCTGTGTAGCAGCACTGGGGATTCATCGAAAACACGTGATTAATCTACCATAGCTATTTTACACAACTAATGTAGCAAACTCTTTTGCATTACTACTCTTTAGCATTTTAGTATTTAATTACTATGGGCCTCACAGTTTAACAACTGATAGTATAGTATATTTAGGCCATGTGTAACTGACAGATTGGATGCCAAATTGTGATTTTAATATAGATTTTATCTGTTATTTATTATTTGATTCTAGAATTTTTTTCCTGGATATTCCTTGAGTGTTTTTATTTGTTCTGGTCTCTGGTCTTTGACTGTAATAATTGATTTGATTTGAACTTGCCTGCTATTCTGTTGCAAGCTACCTGGGAATTTCAACTTCTGCCAGCTTTCCCACTGATGTTGGTTGTTTGAAGCTGGCAGGAAGTTGCATGAAAGGGTTTACCTACCAATTTATGATTCTTGCTGAATGAGGACAACAAGGATTGCCTTTGCTAAGTTATGCAATCACATGACATTCACTGTTTATAACCGCATTGCTTAGCAACAAAGATTCCAGTCCCAATTACAGTCATGGCTTGAGGTCCACCTATAGTCTGATCTGGGTCACTTGTCCAAGAAGAAGCAAGGATGGCTTGGAAAGGAGCAGTCAGCAGACTTCTAAGGCAATGCCCATCTGCCTGTCCTACCATTAGCCTTGCAAGATATTACAGATGAGAAGCACAGCCAGAAGTACTAGCTCTAATTTTATTCTAAGGTTACAAGGTTATTAACAGAATCTTACAAGCCTGAAAATACATATCTCCCTGATTCCCACCCCCTTTCAATCTGAGAAATTAAGGAGGGTCCTTTCTGAGACATTCCCCATGCCCCAATTCCTTCTGCAAACTCAGATGCTGCTTATCTGACCATTGTCTAGTCTGCAGCTCTTCCAAGGTCATTCTCACAGATATCTATAGAAATGCATTGGGAATATTTTACTTTTTTTCTCTGCATCTCCTAGCTGGTTTCAATCACTGCTCAAATTCAGTCCTTATTTCACTGCCAAGCAAAAAGCTAGAAAATGGGAGACCTTAAGTTTTTGTCCCATTGCAGCCATAAAAGCCAACTGGTGATATTGGGCCAGTCACTCTCTCTCAGCCCAACCCTCCTCACAGGACTGTTGTTGTGGGGAAAATAGAAGGAGGAAGGTCCATTTGATATGTTTGCTGCCTAAAGTTATTAGTAAAATTAATAATGGCAGTATATAAATAAATGAATTTGGTTCTGTTCTGTCCAGGTTTAGGAGAGGCATCCTAGATACTGTGTTTCCCCCAAAATAAGATCTATCCTAAAAATAAGCCCTAGCTTGATTTTTATGCATGCAACTAATACAAGCCCTACCTCCAAAATAAACCCTAGTTAAGAACCTGCCCACTGCATCCCACTGTCTGGTTGCTCCTTGCCGCAATGGGGCAGGAGACTGGGCATGGCAGGTGGGGGGGAGTGGAGCTGCCCCACACACCCTGCACTGCTTCCCTCAGGGCCCCCAGGCCATTCCCCAATCAGTGATCTCCTCCCACCCATTCACTGACCCGGCTGCCCACTCGCCTCTTCCCTTTCACTGCCCTCCCAAGCCAGACTGCCATGCTACAGAGGATGGACAGGGAAGGCTTGATTGCCTTGCTCTCCCTCCACTGTGTCAAAGCCAGGGGGATTGACAGCAAAAGGGTTCCCCACCATTGCTCAACAGCTTATCCATCACTGGAGGGGCTTACTTTGGTCCTGGCTGCCCCTGCTTCACCATGCAAATCACCTCCCCAGTGACAGCCATTGCCTCCTTCCCCTCCATCAACTTTCCTGTGACTTGCACCATGACCAGATAGCACAATCCTCCCCTGCTGCCCCCCTTGCCTACCAGACACCCGTGAAGCCACTCACCCACTCCCTCCCACTGTCTGCTTTCCCACAGCCACAACAACTTACAGGGCTGCCCAAGGCAGATGCTTTGGAGGTGTGGGCAGTGCCAATGGAATGCACCTTCAGGCAAGAAGGAGAGCAGTGCAGACAGGTGGGGGAAGCCAAAGGACTGGGTGGTTCAAGCCTCTCCTGTGCCTCCCTCCACTTGCCACACTTTCTTTTGGAAGCAGATGAAGCTTCCAATCTCCGTCAGTTCTCTGCCCAGGCAAACAGTATTTGGGCGCCATTGGGGAGCTTGGGAATGGAGCAAATTCATTGACATCCCCTAAAAATAAGCCCTAGTGCTTATTTTGGAACCCAAAAGAAAATAACACCTGGTCTTATTTTCAGGGAAACATTGTAGTTAGGCAGACAGGATCCTGAGCCTCTTTACATAACTTATTCCCAATATTCTGCTGGGTTGAAAAACAGAGAAAGTTCATTTGAATTAAAGATAGAAAGGGAGACTTCATTGTCAATAGTATTTAGAAAGCTGCCCAACAGAAGCACTTGATTAAAAATAGCATTTTAAGGATTATTTCTATACATATGAAAACTGCCTTTAAACTATTTCCTAGTCACTTATGCATACTGTTTTTCGTGATTAAGTTGCTGAGGTATTAGACCAGGACCTGTCTTTGAAACAGCAAGAAACAAAAGCTTCATCAAAATTAATCGATAAATAGTAAATGATTCATTTGCCCAGAAAAATGGTGGTAAGCCTGTCCTAAAGGGAACCCAGCACCCCTCAAAAATCAAATCTGCAATCAGGGTGTGCTGCTGCTAGACTGAGCTTTTTCATAGGAGATTCAAAGTTACTGTAGCACAAAGAGAATCGAACACTGACCTGTCCTAAACATATAGCTTTATAAGTTATCCAGGTGCAGTTGATTTCCAGATTACTTTACTGTAATATAATATGTGTGTGTGTGTGTGTGTGTGTGTAGGATTGTTTTTGAAGACTGCTCAGATGCTGTACTTAATTGAAAGCAGGGCTGCTCCGCTGTCGAGACAGAATGATGGAATGCATTTTATTTTCAACTACAATTCAATATGCTAGTTCGTACTTTTAATATCTGTGGAGCTTGGGAGTCAGATCCTGAGGACTGCCTTCACTAATCTGACATTGCTCATATACTTTGTTTGGCCTTTAAGTCACAATTGACTCATAGCAACCGCATGGACAAGTCCATGAAGTTTTATAGGCAATAGTTTTAGAAATGGTTTGCCGTTTCTTTTTTCTTAGGCTTGAAAGGGAGTGACTGGACTAAAGTAAACCAGTTGACTCCTGTGCCTAAGGCAGTTTTCCAACTGACACATTTAATCATTAGACCAAATTTATTCTCTGTTCATACACTTAAAAGGCCCTAATCTGTCTGTCCTGTGTTTGTATGCTAACTGAAAATAGCAGTTAAGAATATTATCTTCAGAAAGGATTCCTGACAACTATTTTTATGTCCAGGCAGTGGTGGTATTCTACTGGTTCGGCCCGGTTCATTCGAACCGGTAGCTCCGAGGATCATCTGTGAGCAAACCGGTTGCAATCAGCTTCTGGGCCCGGCCACCCACCCCAGCTCTAAACTGGTCTTTATTTCCTGATTTTGAAGCTCAGCTGCTTCGCACAGCACAGTGGATTGCCGCATATCAGCTGTTGAAGACATAGGGAGAGTGCAGGATTGCAGGAGAAGGTCAGTAGCAAACCTTCTGCGTGCATGCAAAGAGCACCCACCAAGCCATGCCCACAGAACTGGTGGTAAAAAATGTGAATCCCACCACTGTGTCCAGGTAAGTATCTTTTTCACTTCCTTGGGTATTTAATTTTAACATATAGTGGAAATAGTTTCTGTTACTTTTAATTCATTGTTGGAATATTTGTTGTTCATTTTTTATTTGTTTAATGCTGCTGCTAATTTTTGTAAGTTTGTTAAAGGAGGTATATCCATTTAAAAACCAATTGCAAGTACTCCTCAACTTACAAGCACAATTGGGACTAGAATTTCTGTTGCTAAGCAAGGTGGTTATTAATTGAGTCACATCTTACTTTATGACCTTTTTTATCATGTTTAAGTCAATCATTGTAGTCATTAAGTGGATCACATTGTCGTTAAGAAATCCTGCTTTCCCCATTGACTTTGCTGGTCAGAAGCTGACTAGGAAGGATTCAAATAGCAATCACATAACCCTGAGACAGGAATAAATATATGCCAGTTGCTAAGCGCCCAAATCTTGAACACATAACCATGGGAATGCTGTGACAGTCATAAGTGCAAGGACCAGTCACAAGTCACTTTTTTCAATGCTGTTGTAACTTGAAATGACTCATTGTAAATTGAGGATCACCTGTGCGTATAATGAAAACAATATCCACAAGTGCAAATTCCTCTCTCCAATCTGTTGAAAAGATAAAGGTGGGAAGAATTTGTGTACCAAAACCTTTTTCAAAAAAGTATCATTATTATGAATCCATTTACTGTTCTCAGTAAAAGCATTTAAAACCATGGTTGCCTTAGGAGAGAGCCAAAAATGTGATGATATCTTTTTAAAAACTGGGTGATATTATGAGTTGAGCCATCTAGACTCTCTATGTTATATGGAATTCAGTTATGAAGGGTCTACTCCCTTGCAGGTCTCTGTGCACATCTCCCTTGGGTCACACTAGGTCGCTAGCTAGGAGAAGTTATAGGGCAGGGCACTAGGAAGGGCAGACACTTCCCTGTTGAAAGTATACAAAGAAAAGGTAGGGCTGAAAAAGACTCTTCTTCAATTGTCTTTAAGAGTACAGATAGTCCTCAACACAGGACCATAATAGAGCCTGACCGTTATGGTTGTATGTTGTGACATTGTAAATTTGTGGTGGGTTTTGTTTTGCAGCAGCAGCAGCAGCTGCAACAGCAGCACTTATAAAGTGAATGCCACAGTCATTAAGCATAAACCACAGCTGTTAAGTGAACCAATGGTTTGGTATGAGCGTGATATTGAAAACTGGAAGAAAGAGACAGTTTTCAGCAAAACTATTGTAAAATGTGGCCACGTATCCATAAGATGCTGAAAATTCCTATAAATGTAGTTGCTGAGCACCCAAAGCTCAGTCACAGGAAGAGGCCCAACCATTGGAATTTTGAATCTGGGTCATTAGTCCCCTATTTGGGGTTGAGAGTAACTTCCAATGATCATTAAACCACAGGTCATAGGTTGAGGACTACCTTAGAAGTCACATAAGTAGGCACAACTTTTTTCCAATATGATAACTTCCATTTTAAGGTTGCCCTCTCTTGCATGGCTTGTCAATGTAAATTAGACAAGCTGTTCATTTTCACATATGGTCATCCTAAAAAGAGGAGAAAGGGGCTGTTCACAGTATATGAAGAGTTAAAATTAATTCCTTAAATAAGACTTAAATGTAAGCCTTGGATCCATTTGGCTTGATTTTCTGTTTTTTCTTTTTGCAAATTAAATGATAGAGTGTAACTAGTTATTACAAGAATCTTGGGAAGTCGGTGTGAGAGAGATACATACAGGTTGGACCCTTCCTCTTAAACTGCTACGTGTCTCCTCTTTCTCTACCTTCTATTCTCTTTGAAATCTCACCTTCTCTTGTACCCTTCCATCAAATGCTTCACACAATTGTCACCAAAATGTTTTGGCAGAAACATCATCTGAAGGTTTTGACAGCTTGCAACGAGTCTCCAAATTATCCTAATGGAGTATTATGTTTCTCTTTGGGAACTCCTACATGAATAAAAAGGGTCATTAATGGCGTCTACTCTGAGCCTGGAAATTATTAGTCAATGCTGAGACATTGTTTTAACTGCTGGCAGCTCCATTCACATCCCCAGTGCCAAGTCTTAAGCAAGTTCTTGACAAGTTCTCTGGAGGCCCCCGAGTAAGCACTTCTCCATCTGTGTTCCTTCCTCTTTAGCATTTATTCATTAACAAAGTCAGCATGAGACTCATTGCTTGTCTCTTAGATAGCTGCAGCAGATCATTTCCCCCTAAAAAAAGATCCCTTGAATCTAGAGCTTAACAGGACCTGAATAACTCACTGTAGATGAGATCCATAATTCTGTCTTTTGGAAATTAGAATAACAGAGTTGGAAGGAACATTGGAGGTCTTCTAGTCCACCCCCCTGCTTAGGCAGGAAACCCTATACCATTTCAGACAAATGGTTATACAATCTCTTCTTTAAAACTTCCAGTGTTGGAATATTTACAACTTCTGGAGGCAAGTTGTTCCATTGATTAATTGTTTGAACTGTCAGGAAATTTCTCCTTAGTTCTAGGTTGCTTCTCTCCTTGATTAGTTTCCATCCATGGCTTCTTGCCCTGCCTTCAGGTGCTTTGGAGAATAACTTGACTCTCTTCTTTGTGGCAGCCCCTGAGCTAGTGGAACACTACTATCATGTCACCCTGAGTCCTTCTTTTCATTAATCTAGATGCTCTAAGAATATTCTGCCATCTTCACTGCCATTTTAAATGGTTTTATTGCCAGTTCAGGTGGTTGGAATAGCTGAAAAAAAATATTGAATTGAATGGATTTTGCATAACACATATCCACACAAACTATGTGTATGTATACTCACCCTCCCCCCAAGATGCTGCCTCTGATTATGTCCTATTCTTCCAGTAATTTTTGTATTATGCCCCCTCTTTCTCAAGGTAATTCTTGCAATAAAAAGGGGTCCTAATTTTGATAATACTAAATTATCTTTAATTAAAGACATCTCAATGTGTCAAAGACAATGCAAAATTGAAGATTGATTTTGAAGATCAAATCAATGCTAGATATGTCTTCATCAGATTATAGCTTGGAAACGGTTTATTTAAAAGTAGGACAAAGCTGATCTTTCTCTGCAGTGCTGGAAATTGTGGGGAGTCTATTCTCTCATTAAGCGCTATCTTGTCTCTGTCTATCTCATTGACTCAGGCAAGCCATTCCATGTCAAAAACAAACCAAACAAAAACAAAACAAACAGCTGGATGCTTTGCAAGTGACTGGTCTCCTGCCGAAAGAGAAGAACTCTTCACTCTGCCTGGCCAGCCTTACATATGGAAAGAGGGCAGGGATTTACAAACAGTCAAAGCAGTCTGAATGGTGAAACCCAGCTGAATGGTGAAATGGAATTCCAGAATCCTGGGCAGACTGAGGTTTCCTTGATGCTCTCTGAGCTTAGTTTTCTTGCAGACATTTTATTACCCAAACTATGTAACATCACCTAATTTGGGTAATGAAGCATCTGCAAGAATACCACCAAGCTCAGTGAGCACCAAGGACATCTCATTTCAACCTTGAGCTACAAAAATTCTCCTCTGTTGGTATCTATGTAGTTTGTTTAGAACTTATTTCTTTGCCCCATGGACAAAACTATTGTGAAAGCATCTAAATTCCTCATCTGCAAAGATAACTTCATTATATCTCCTGATGTTTTTATGCACAACATAAGAATGATATCAAGGTAGTTTGGATGTTATCGTTTCCTTTTAATTTTCAAATTAGTACCTCTTACACAGCTTTCCCCAATATGAACATTGGTTGAAAGGATTATAGCAAGTGCTATCTTTTTCTCTTTTTTGTATGGAGTGGAGAAAAGGATGTTTGTTTCTCATAATCTCATGGCAGCACAGTGGGTATTGATTAAATGACTTTTTTGTTGTTAGTTAGAAGGGGAATGCAATAATTTATATATATATAGGGTGATCTCAACATATTCTTTGAGTTTCAGTGCTGGCCCAGTAAAGACTACTCCAGTTTAGTTTCAAAATACTCTGGAAGTAGGAGTGAAAATGATGATGGTAGCTGCCCAAAATCATAGTGTGAGAATCATTACTTATATCTAATGTTGGTATCCACAGTTTCCTATTATGAAACTTCATCATGGCCAACATTAAATTGGTAGCCATGATTATAGCAGGAGGTCATAAGTGTGTGCAGTTGTGTTAATGCAGTAATAAACATATCAGTTTGACTATAATGAAAGTTATCATTAGAATAGAATAGAACTTTATTTTCATTTTAAATGTATACTAATCAGCATAAATTAAAATGAAATTTCATTGCATTCGCCCCTCAAAAGATAACCATTATGCATATACCCACATACACACACAGATATGACACAAACATCATAGTCTAGTTTGAATGTATACATATACATAGCGGGGGGGAGGGGGGAAGAATCCTGCAAATTTACAAGATGGATGGCATAAGGAACAAAGTTATACAGAATCTAGTAGTCCTGCTATAGATACTTTGAAACCTCATCCCAGAGGGGAGCAACAGAAACAGAAGTGAGTGTGTGGGATCTCTAACAATACTTTGAGCTCTAAGCACATAATGCTTGTAAGCAGTATCCTGAATAAGTGAGCTTCCTATAATCTTCTCGTCTGTCCTTACCACTCTCTGTATGGATCTTCTATTTGAGGCACTGCAGCCACCAAACCAAACAATGATGCAGTTTGTTAAAATGCTCTCAGTCGTGCCTCTGTAAAAAGTGGCCAGGACAGAAGGAGAAAGATGTGCTCTCCTCATCTGACGCAGGAAATGCAAATGCTGGTTTGCACGCTTCACTAAAGATAACTTATAAAGAGACCAAGTAAGATTGTTAGGTATCTGCACCACCATATACTTAATACTATTGACCACTTTCACAGCTGCAGCCCTGATACAAACTGGAGTATGACTATGGCTGCTCTTTCTAAAAAATTAAATAATTACAAATTCTTAAACTTGGTGATGCTTACTTTTGATTACAAACATTTAACTTGTAAACTACATTGCACTGTAAGAAAAGGTCTTTATCCAATAAAATAAAAGTTTTAGCTTTTGGTGCCAAAGCACTGTCTCACAAAGGAAGGTTATCATTCATATTTATAATGTAAAATTGTAATTTTATCTCAAAAAGGAGTAAGAATTAACTGGGTCTTACTTCTTTAAAATAAATCAGTTTTTATTTCTCTCTGTACCAGTCTATTGTAAGTTAATAGTCTCTTTATACAAAAAACAGTTCCATGAATACATCCGTGAACTGTTATTAGCAAAAATATGAAAGTGGGTTACTTTTTCTATTTATGTAATTTTAGTATTTTCAACTTTCAATCTATCTAGCCTAGAATTCTGTGATTTCCTAGGGATTTGTCAACCATATGCTAACCAGGATCTTGGTTAGCTTAGCTATTTGAAATCAGCCTAGACTGCTTAAGGGCCACTATAAGCTTTACTAAATCCTTACTATCAAAACTCATTCATTTAACAGAGCAAGGAAAGCTCTTAAATTAGTCCTACACTTCAGCAGATGATATCATCCTATTTTCCAAAAATGTCCAAGAATTGCAATTCCTCATGTTCTTCTTCTACTACTGTATGTCACTGACTGTTCTCCAAAGGACTCCTCTTTTTTCTCCTAAGAATAAAATCTGTGAAACCTTTGCTTTCATTTTTCAAGTTCTGGGATCTCAACCTGTTTCTCAATCTGCATTTTTGTTAACATGGCAGATAAGCCAGCAGGAAGAACTTTGTCTCTAGTCAAATTAGAGTTCTTCAAGAGTCTTTTTTGCAGGAGCTCATACACTTTTCATCCATCTCCCAGTTGTATAGGCAAGAGTATTTTGTCATTTGAAGACAAAGGAGCAGTCTTGGCTGTTAAATGGGTGCCATTCATACTTACCTGCAAAGTATTGACTATGAAGAGACGTACAGAAAAACACACAGGTGAAAGGGCAATGCAGTTACTCTAAAATGAAAACTGCAAACAAAGAAATAGATTCTTCTTTTCAAAAGTTCCTTGGAGGGAAGTGTTTTCAGACCCATTTTGATTTAAGACCTGCTATATGATATTGAGACATTATTTACAATCAATATATGCTCCAGCAAGACTCCCTCTGGAGCCATAGACCTGCCCAGCAGAGTAAAGGTTGTTCCATACTACACCATGAAAGTTATAGCAACATTGCACAGGAGCCAGCAATAAATGATGACCACACTGTATATCTTGAAGCAACCACACAAGGCTTTGGATGGTTAATGCAGTGTTAATGCAACAATTGAGACACACTGCTCAGTTTCCAAGAAAAATGTGGGTAGTACTTGCTGTGAATATATCTAGACAAAACTCTCCTTCACCCCAGTTGCACACAAATGGGATAAGCCCACACCTGAGCTAGGTACAGATACATGCCTCCTTGGTGTTGCTGCATGGCAAAACATTCCATTATCTGTACAGTAGCCTTATAAGTACCATCTCAGCTCTGTGAGCCAGTTGTGAGAACTTACATGAGCATTACCATGAAATACATGGTATTGTCTCCTTCAGTAACTGATACTGTGGTTTGAAAGGACAGCTATTTTCTTGTCTTTCATTGTTTTAAGGCCACTTTGCTACCTTAGGTTCTAAACCAGTTATCTTACCACTGACTGTTACATACCCTGACTCTCTGTGCAGTAGAGTAAGGTGGCCATAGAATCATGGAATCACAGGTTTAGGCCAAGTCCAATCAATCCCATTTTTAAGTGAATCTTGAGAATCCCCTTGAGTTACAAAAGATCAAATTTTTGAAGTCCTAGAGATATTGTGGGATAAAATGAGACCTTTAAAGACTATCAAACAAAGAAAACTAAGATATTAGGACATATACAGTATTCAGACAAATTTCTATACAAAGGACTCATCTACATGCAACAATGGAAAGAAAAAGCAGCAGCAGACAACAAAGAGACATTTGGGTTAGCAAGAAATTTTCTGAATTTTTTTTTCTTGTAATATGTTGGAAGAAACTTTTTGGCTGACTTTTGCTACAAGTCTTCATTCATTCTGAGCATTTCCTTTCCTAACTTCGTCTTTGCATGTTCTATTTGCTGATATTCTGCCTTAGTTATGTGTCCTTCTTTCCATTTTTTGTAAATTTCCATTTTGTAAATTTCCATTCTGTGGCATTAGAAGAATTTGGCCAGTAGTGCAAGGCACTGTTGATCAGCAATATTCACCAAGTTAGAAATACTTTTTAATTTGACAGAATGAAAACATTACATAATTTACATTGCTGTCAAAGCAACATCTGCAAGAACAGACAACTGTAATCATCTGGACTCTCATTTCCTATATTTGAATCCACAATTATAATGCTTGAATAACTCTACATAGTCTAAACCCTTAATGAAGAGGCCTCAAGAACATTATTTCTCTTAAATAAATTAATTTTAAATATGAAAAACTGGTATGAGTTAAATATCATTTATTACTAGATGGTAAATTATTTTTCTCATCAAATTGGGATACATCAAATATATATGTGTGTGTATACATGTATTTATATATAACTGCAATGCAAGGATTGCTGCATTGGTTGGGTAGTATGTATAGGAGCAATCAGGCAGGGAATTTTGGAGGTACTCCTTATACATCCCAAAATAAATGCATTTGCCTATTTACTGTGCATGAGAATAAAAGTCCTGAACAACTGATAGGCAGCTCAACATGACCCACCCCAAAATATCTCTGACCAGACTCTCTGACTGGAGTTGCATATTAATTTTCTCTGGATAATACCAGTATTCAATTCCAATGCTACCAGGGCCATCAGTTAAACCAGCCCCAGCCCTACCTTCCCAGCACTCAGCTTTTTTCAATTAAGAAAGCATTTGGAATGAGGCTTCTAACAGAGCTTAAAAAGTTCATGGAGGTTTAACATAGGGAAAACATACCGTTTGGCAAATTTGTAGATCAGCTGAAATATTGAAATAAATATTACCATGGATTTTTATCAGATATTCAGTCTTAGACTTTATCATTTGCCTTTTGATCCAGGTATGAGAATTGATACCATTTTGACACTTGTAGCTCTTCAATAGCAAATTTTGAGGAGCGAGCAGGGACATTTATATACGAGAAGTTATAGGAAAGAAAGGGTTAAATGTCCCCTTGCCACAGTACGTCTGCTCTAGTTAAATTGTAAAGTCTGCACAGTAAAATAGAATAGTGACAGTAAATCTAATCACAGGGCTTCTGTGTCACATTTGCTTCAGTTCTCAATGTTTAGAAATCATCCTTGACTATTCAGTACATGAAATTCTTCTTCTTCTTCTTCTTCTTCTTCTTCTTCTTCTTCTTCTTCTTCTTCTTCTTCTTCTTCTTCTTCTTCTTCATCATCATCATCTTCATCTTCTTATTCTTCCTCTTCCTCCTCCTCCTCCTCCACTCCTCCTCTCTCCCCTGAAATGCACAAAGTCACATAAAAACTAAGTTCCTAGCTTTTTATACCTTTTCAGGCTCATCTGCTACAACCTAGCTACAGGTTTTCTACTGGCGTGAACTAACCATTGCACTTCAATATAACTTGAAGTATTGTTTTATATGTGCAAAGATGCTGATGTGCTATCAGGGTATTTTGCAGGCAGAGGGAGGTATTGGCCTGATCTTCTTAGTTGCATCTCTGCTCTGAAAAATGAGCAAAAATGATACTGCAACTTATTGGGCTGGTGTTACCTTTTTGCAGAAGGAAACAGGGTTCTCAAAGCTGATTTTCTCTGTCACCTAAATTCACGGTGATTGAATGTCATTTTTTACTTCTAGCAAGGAAAAGATGATTTGACAGATCTTGCCCCTATGCACCTAGATGGCTAGGGTGGTAGTGGGGAAAATGGAATTCACTGTTCCACTGAGGGCATAAAGCCTTAGACCAGTCCCAACTTTGAGCTCAGGATACAAGAAGGCCCTGGTTCATCTAACCCAACTGTTGCTTCAGCCTTGGTTTTTTTATTTCTAATTTCATTTCTAATGTAATAAGAATTTGATTTCTAATTTAATAAAGTAAAATGAATGAGCATTTGAGAAAAGGTTTATAACAGTACAATTTATGTATTGAAGAGGAAACTGCCATAGGGTGAAGAGAGGCAAACACCCCTGCAGAGAATTGAAAGGTATCTTAGATGTCTTCTAGTCCAACTCCCTGCTGAAGCAAGAGGCCCTATACCACCTCAGACAAATGACTGTCCAATCTCTTCTTAAAAACTTCCTACCAACAACAAACAATCTCTACTCCTACTCATACAGTATGCTCCTCCCTGTTCCCATCTTCAGATAAATGTGTGTCTCTGTGTGTGGAAGAGGGGGAGGGATCACCTCTCTCTCTTCTTGCAATGCCTCCTGTTCTGCATGTTACCACATCTAGGCACCTACAGGTTGTGCAAGAGAAAGGAGGACCTTCTCTACCCTTTTCCTTTTACTTCCCTTGTTCAAGTCTTGGAAGGAGGAGGGTAAGCACTATGCTACCTAGAGAGCAGAAACAAGATGATCTCACTGCCCACTCTCTATCTCTCCTTTGGAGAAATGTAGCATACAGGGTTGCTCTCAGAAGCAGCAGAGACCTTGATTCTGCACTCTCTTGCCTAATTTTCTGCTGAATTTCACAATGCAATACTGTACCAGCTACCTCCCCTTCATGGATCACTGCCTTGCATAGCTCAATGAAGCTATGAGCTATGCCATGCAGGGCCACCCAAGATGGACAGGTCATAGCAAAGAGTTCTGACAAAACGTGATCCACTGGACAAGAAAATGGCAACCCACTCCAGTATCTTTGCCATGAAAACCTCATGGACAGTACCAAAAGGCAAAAAAGATATGATGCTGGAAGATAAGCCCCTCAGGTTAGAAGGTGTCCAATATGCTACTGTAGAAGAGCAGAGGGCTAGTAATAGTAACGCCAGAAAGAGTGAAGCAACTGGGCCAAAGCCGAAAGGATGCTCGGCTGTGGATGCATCTGGTGGTGAAAGGAAAGTCCAATGCTGTAAAGATCTATGCTCCATAGGAACCTGGAATGTAAGATCCATGAATCAAGGCAAGCTGGACATGGTCAAACAAGAGATAACAAGACTGAGCATTGACATCTTAGGAATCAGCAAACTAAATTGTACAGGAATGGGTGAATTTAATTCAGATGACCATCAGGTATACTATTGCGGGCAAGAATCCCTCAGAAGAAATGGAGTAGCCTTCCTAGTCAATAAAAGTGTAGGAAAAGCAATACTGGGATACAATCCCCAAAATGACAGAATGATCTCAGTTCGAATCCAAGGCAAATATCCATTCAATATCACAGTAGTCCAAGTCTATGCCTCAACCACTGGTGCTGAAGAGGATGAAATTGACCAGTTCTATGAAGCCCTACAGCTCCTTATAGAATTAACACCAAAAAATGATGTCTTTATCATCATGGGGGATTGGAATGCTAAAGTAGGAAGCCAAAAGGTAGCCAGAATAACAGGCAAGTTTGGCCTTGGAGTACAAAGTGAAACAGGGCACAGGCTGGTAGAATTTTGTCAAGATAATAAAAAAAAATTGTCAAGAGAATACAATGGTCATAGCAAACACTTTTTCCAACAATCCAAAAGATGGCTCTACAACAATCCAAAAGATGGCTACACACATGGACATCACCAGATGGTCAGCACAGAAATAAGATTGACTATGTGCTCTGCAGCCAAACATAGAGAAGCTGTATACAGTCAGTAAAAACAAGACCAGGAGCTGACTGTGGCT